>CM077244.1:9223284-9268284 GCA_039654775.1 Spinibarbus caldwelli | reverse complement strand
CTATTTTTTGAGCATTGGCTCAACCAGTGAATGGTGCGAGTTGGACGTTGGATCTTTTTGTCCAACTAATAGCAAAAGTGTTTTAGAAATCTGTTTGAAGTCTGGATATTGGATGCACAGAAATTAAACTTCACCTTTTAAAAGGCAAAAGTGTACAATATAAAAACAATGTTTGAGGGCACTGTGGGGTGTTATTCATGCTTTTGTTGTTAATGAGCTTAGCTGTTGTTTCTCTTTTTATTTTGATTTCTCCAGGGTGTTCCTTCAGAAGGAAGCAGCATTAAGATGTTTTCTGGATGCTTCGTTGGAGAGAGAGAGGGAAAGAGAGAGACAGGGAGGAGACGGACCAGCCTCTGTGACAGCTGCCTGATTATTTCAAACGAGATGAAGAAGTAGATCCAATCACCCATAGAGGTCTGAAGAACTGACAGGAACACCCTCCAACCTAGTGTCTCTTTTTCTCTCTGTCTCAGTCTCAATAAAATGTTTGGGCTACAATGATGTTGTGATGAGTTTTTATTCAAAATGTCATGCTTCATCCACATGATTTAGTTTGTTTATCAGAATATTGACTATTTCAACAATTTAACCCTTACTAAAGTTATTCTGAGGAAAATAAATGATCAAAAAACCGTTTAATATGCAGGTATGGTGCTCAAGAAACCCACTACCATGACTGCTAATATCATTTAAACAGCAAGTCTTTTATTATGCTGCTTAATATTTCCGTGGTAACTCTTTTTCAGGATGCTTTAATGAATGGAAAATTAAAAAGTGCGTTTATTTGAAACATTTTGTAACATGAAAAGTCTTTATAGTGTCATTCCTGATAAATGTGTCCTTGCTGAATAGAAGTATATATATATATATATATAATTAGGAATTGTAATATTGCTAAAAGAGAAAAAAAACCCATCCAAATCAAAATGTTTCGGTTTTATGTATTTAATTTGACCAACACTGAATGGAAGTAAGCACTTGTGATCTGAAAAGTCCTAGAACTAGATAATAGCCTGCATGTTTTCCCTGAAAATATCCATCTAAAAAATTTAGTATTGCTTAATAAAAGACTCATATTACTGAGGTTCTGGCTAAATGTAATAAAACCCTGCAGTAAAAATGCATTAAGATTTCTGAATAGCTTTTCAAAAAGCATTTCTTCCCAGTATTCATAAAATACTCATACAGATGACATTCATTATCAAGGCCAAGGGACCAAAGACCCAGATGAGTGGGTTATTGAACATAGTAGCCCACTGTGTCTTGAATAGAAATGTTCAAATGAAAAGATGCATTGGAAAAAGCGGTTAGCTTACAATACTTTATATGAGATGAACTGTCAATAATCCACTATAAAGTGTAGTAATGTGTCTGCGCTAGAATACTCAAACTCATCTACACAACGGTTAAAATCCTACAGCACAGCACACTGACAGATAGCAGCCTTTGTCAGGAAGCAGTGTGTTTTCATTTAGTTTCTGAGATCATTAGTTGATTGCTTCTCTCTGCCGAACTGCTATCTTCAATGGCTCCTGAATGATAATATGATGAAATCAATTCAATTGTATTCTCTACCCTCCAGGAACGAGACCAGTGGGCTAAATTGTCTGTGTCCCTCCTTAACCAAATCAACTGCAAATTGTGGCTGCCTAATGATGCCTTGTGGGAATGAAACTGCAGCCTCATGGGAGGAACTCGTGATTACTTTCAAGAGTCAAAACTTTAGTATACTCCAGTACCTTCTCTTATTATAGATAGATATAGATATATTGTCTACTCATTTTTTCTTATGAATTCATCAGGATGCATCTTTACCACATGGTGTTCTCCTGTGAACCATGTTTTGGAACAACGCAGTCATGCTATGGATAATAATTTTCCCATTATGAAGAACATTAGTCTGAATACCACACACTATGCTCTCTATTTCATACTAGAGCAAGAGGCCAGCTTAAATCTTTCTGTACAAATGCAGTTCCCAAAATGACCACATAGTGTCAGAAAATCTGAAACCCAGAACTCTGCTTTGGCTTTTTGTTTTAGCACATGTGGTTTTCTGTTTTGACTACATATGCATTTTGAGTGGTTTGTTATTCATCATCAAACCTCTGCTCTGTTGGCAAAAAAAAAAAAAACCTATGTTAATTAATATATTTCACACGACAAACTATTATATTTATTATTTTTTTTTTATTAAATGCAGACAATAAAGTTACATTTATTAAAATAAATTCTAGATATACATTTGATTGAAATAATAAAAGAATAAATATATCTAACAGTAGAATATATCTTATTATAATGAGTTAAAATGTAGGCTAATAGAAACCAAATAATTTCGAAATAATATTTTAGACATATTAATGATAATTTTATAAAATAAATTAGTGCTGTCAAATGATTAATTGCGTCCAAAATAAAAGTTTTTGTTTACATAATATATGTGTGTGTACTGTGTACATTTATTATGTATATATAAATACAGACATACAGCATATATTTTGAAAATGTTTACATGTATTTACATGTATATATTTATATTCATATAATTTATATTATATATAAATATATTTGAAATATAAACATATTTTTCTTAAATATATACATATGTGTGTGTATTTATATATACATCATAAATATACATAGTACACACACATATATTATGTAAACAAAAACTTTTATTTTGGATGCGATTAATCGCGATTAATCGTTTGACAGCACTAGAATAAATTGTATGTTTATACATTAAACTATGTAGATGGCTTTAGATTTTAGGATGGGGGTCCCTCACATGAGGATGATCATATTTAGGGGTCCTTGGCATCTAAAAGTTTGAAAACCGGTATGAGTTTCCTCCTTCTGTTGAGCACAAAAGAGGATATTTAGAAGAATGTTGGTAACCAAACAGCTGACGGTAACTTTCATAATATTTTTTCCCATATTATTATGGCAGTCAGTGGCTACCATCAAATGTTTGGTTACCAACATTCTTCAATTTATTTTCTTCTGTGTTAACAGAAGAAAGAAATTCATACAGGTTTGGAACAAGTGAAGGGTGAGTAACTCATGGCAGAATTTCCTTTTATTTTTTCTTTTTGGGTGAACTATACCTTTTAACAATATCCTCATATTTATTGTTGCCATTATTTAGTGTTGTCATTGCTTTACAATGAGATGCTCTCAAAGGTGAACTTGACTTTCAGCCTCAACAATCCCTAAACTCACATTCAGGACTGGCTCCATTCTGTTATGCAATGGCCAGTTTTCACAGTTCAAACAATTCCTGATAGACTTTAGGTTTCCACATACTCTTAAGAGCATTTAAGCACTCTCTTTAAAAAACCCCAAAAACAACAAGACCTAAAACTGGACAGGTGAGAAACCCCCCTTCTAAATGAAATCAAACATCTCGCCATCATAATTTTTAATGCTGCTGTCTTTAGGTGATATATTAAACGCTTGTTTTCCATGACATATCTATATGTTATACCGCTGTTAGGCTTTCTCTCAGAGAGCAGCGGGGTGTGAAAGCCTCTCCAGATGCCTGACTGTGAGTTCCGCTCACGTCGGCTCCCTCCCCATGTGAAGAGACTACCGAAGGGCATCTGTAGTAATAGGGTAATCTATTATAGGGCTCTCACTCGCTCTCTGGTTTCCCATTCCCCGGCCCATGTCTCAGCACTTCGTCAGGACGAATGAGAGGAGGAGTTTAACTAAGCACATTACTGTGTGCCACTTGCATATCCCAGCACTTCCTCAATTAAACTCCCTCCAGCATAATCGCCGTTATCCCATTAACACACACACACAAGCATGCCTGAACATGCTTGACTTTACTAGTATGCCGCACCAATTTTATTTTATTTATTTATTTTTTTTGTATATTTGGTAAAAACACACTGTAAAAAAAAAGCAATCAGCCCACATTGTGTCTAGCTTTTCTGAGTCACAGATAGGCTACTAAAAAGTGTAAATTACTTTGAATTGACATACATGTTAGAACAACAATGTTCCTCCAAATTTTGCCCCAGCTAGCCTAAAAGAGCCATCTGAGCAAACAATTTCATATTAAATGGAATTAATTCCCAGCATGCATTGCGGAAGAATAAATGATTGCTGTTACTCCCTTACCAAAAAAGTAGTATACTTCAAGTTTATTTTATTAAGTATACTTAAGTAAAGTTCAAGTATATTTTTAAGTATACTTTATGTAGTAAGTATACAAATATCAGTGTACTAGTAGTATACTTGTAAGTGTACTATTTCAATACTCCTTGGTACTAAATTGGCCCATTTTCTAGTATATAAAAGTATACTTTTCAGTATACTTTAAGTATGACATTAGTAAACTTTGTGTACACAACTAGTTTACATCAATATTTTTAGCTTGTACTGCAACTATACTAAAAGTGAACTGGTATACTGATAGTTTACTAATTAAATACTTGTAGTAGCATTTTTAGTACACTTTGAAGTATAGTCTCAGTAAACTACTAGTTTAGTAGTTTTATGCTGCAAGTATACTCGTAAATTTTCTTTAAGTGAACTTTACATCATACTTTAAGTATACTACTATGTCCCTATTTAGGTATTAATTTGTATATATTTTATTATATGAATATCTGAACATACAAAACATCAAAAGAAAGAACGGTATCTGCTCTTAAACGAAAACATTTTATTCTAGCTTCATGCATTCTTTTTGTAAACACTTGAATGTAAGTTTCATAAAAAAAAATAAAGAAATAAACAACATTTTGAACAAAAAGCTGAAAAAAGACTAAGACTTGGATTCAGAATGATAATCAAAACGTAGATGGAGTCGATCAACACCCCAAATCTTGACAGTCATTATTACCTCTTCATGGGTCGACATTTTATTCCATAATGTTACACAGTTTCGATGCTGTTTTATGTCTGAGGATCGTGTTAAATTACATGTGGAAGTATCTGTTGTTTCGGTTTCTTCACTTTTTTTGAAATTCTGTACAGAAGATGTGTCCTAGCGCTCCTACCGTATAACAATGAAAACACGGATTCTAGGAGCACAAGTATAGCTCAAATATATTTAGACTTTTTCTAAGTATAAGTCAAGTATACTTAAATGTCATTTTAAGTATATTCCTGAGAAGTACATAAAGCCCAAGTACATAAATAGTAAGCTAAAAGTATACTTTCCTATTTTTAGTTAAAAAGAAGTAGACTAATAGCACACTTGAATAAATGTTTTTTCATAAGGGCTGTTATGGGCTATGATTTTGTTTTATAGTTTTCAGTTTTTTTATGCTAAGGTTGTTGTTTTCTGTTGTTACTTTTACAATGAGTTGTGATGTGTTGTGATGTTCAAATCTTTACTAAATGTGTTTGATCGCATTTTGTAACGCAACGCAATTTAGACACTCTCAGGCCGGAAGTGCACACGCGCTCGGCTAAATTCTCTGCCATGACAGTTGTTGAAAGTGGAAATGGCCGTAAAATAGACATTTACGCTAATTTCCACAAGCGTTTTAAGTGTTGTGTGTCATACTAAAGTTATTCAATATAATTATTCTACTTTCTCTTCTTTTGAGGCAAAGGGAGCTACAGTGTTTCTGGTAAACTCAAGCGTTTGTATCAAAATAAAATAGTATCGCTTTTGAGGACAGACAATTATTTTGATCAGTTTAAACCTCTCTTTAGTAAAATAAAATACACTCTCCATAAAAATAAAATACATGTAAAACACAATTCTATTTTAATACATTTTAAAATGTAATTTATTCCTGTGATGGCAAAGATGAATTTTTAGCAGTCAATTTGCCAATCTTCAGAAATTTTTCTAATATACTGATTTGGTGCTCAAGAATCATTTCTCATTATTAACAATGTTTCAAACAATTGTGCTGCTGTCATTTTTGATGAATATAATGCAGCCTTGTCGAATCAAATTAGAATTTCTTTTTAAAATCACACTAACCTCAAATTTAGCCTATAATATATTAAAATGATAAAACCCCCAAATCCAGCAATGCGTATACCTTTTGAAAAGAAAATTTTTTATATAACAAAAGTTTTTCTGCTGTGACACATTTCACTTTTTCTGAAGATGATAGCCTCACTTTGAGAATTTGTGCGATTCTATAAAACAACAAATGATGGAGAAGGAAAGTGGGACAAAGAGAGAGAAAAGAAAGAGTAGGATTTAACAGAATGTGATTATTTTAGGTAGACGAGAAGATCAGTTTCCCCTTTCCCCTTTTATGTCCTTGATCTCCCTCCCTTTGTATTCCCAATCCTCCTTCTCATTCATCTGTCCTTCTTAGAGAATCTCAGAGATTTGGGTGGAGAGAAAGCTGACTTGTGAGTCTCGAATCAATCAGGTCTTTTTTTCCCCTTTTCTCTCACTTGCTGCGATTTGCCGACATCACGGGTAGTCTCGCTCTCTTTCTCTCTCTCTCTCCCCCCTCTCTCTCTTCCACATTTATTCTGTCCACTGCTTGCATCAAGCCAGCTCTTGCTTTCCTCTCCTCTCCTTCACTCCACCAGGATATTTCCTTCTCCTCTTTCCATTTCCAAACATATTCCTGTTTTTCTGCCCTGCTTTTCCTTCATATCTCCTGGAATGTGGCACTCTTTGGCTTTCACTCTATGTGGGATCTCCGCTTTGATCCAGGGTAGGTTCCTCACTATGTGCACATGCATGTAAGTATATAAATCTGTGTGTATGAAACAGTTGTTTTGGAAAGAGAAGGCAAACATTTTAAAAGAAAGCAGCATAAGATCTTGGGTTTTTATTTTATTATTATTATTATTTTATTTTTTTATTTTTTTGGTTCTCTCATATGTGCGCTCTGCAAACCTGTTTGCCTGTGGGCAACATTGTGCCACCAGATGTTTTGTGTGTGTGTGTGTGTGTTTTTACCACTGTTGCAGTCAAGAGAGAGAAAAATCAGATGGAATCGGAGAGAACGAGAGGCAGAATGAAACAAAATTGCTTTGCCATGAAGAATTAGAAGCTGCAATCATAAATTGCACCTTCTCTCCCCCTCCCGTCTCCGCTCTCTCTCTCTCTCTCTCTCTCTCTCTCTCTTGTTCATTCCTCTAAATCCATGAGTACATAGGCTGCATGGAGGTGACGGAGGCACAGAATGCATTTGTAGATTCAGATCTCCGGTGTTGTAGTGGACATGTTGCTGCAGTGGAGTAGAAAGAGGGAGTGTGTGTGTGTTGCCATGGAAAGCCTCTCTCTATTTTGTCTTTCATTCTTTCCCTCTCTTCTCGCTTGTCTGTCATAAAGCAGAACTTTTATTTGTGTTGTCAGTCTCACACCAGGCCATCTGGATTTGTTTCACGTACATTCTCTTTATATATAATTCTCTTTATAATTTTTAAAATTGTGTCACACCATAGAATATTCAACGTCTTCATGTTTTCACGGTTGCAGAAAATGAAGTGTGTTGATGGAAATGTTGAAAAAGTATTGGTTTCTGTTGATTTGACTATTTTTATGTGTGCTTTTAAGTTTTATTTTGTGTTTTCAGAGAATCCAGTAATGTGTGGAAAAATGGCAATAATAATTTTAAGATTTAGTCTTTATTCTGAATCTATTTTAAGTTCCTCTGATCTAAGTAGATGATAGACTAATATTATTGAAGCATTAACACTTCCTTTTACCACGAAGTATTCATGCGCTTTTCAGAAAGGTGACTTGTAATTTTAATTTGTTAAAACACACTGCAGAGAAATAAAAGAAATCAATCCAGTGATGTCTTTAAAACATATACAATGTCCAGGGAGTTTTTGAATATGAAAATTAATTACATTTTTCTATCTTTTTAAACACTAAAAATGTAACATTTTTCATGAAGGGCAGCTCCGTGTGAAAGTTTGTTTATAATTGTTTCTCATAAGCATATGAAACAGTCATGCAATATTAGAAAAAATAACAAATATCAATAAAAATGGCCTTGAGGTCTATCAGACTCAAAACAGAATATTAACTGTAAAAAGCAGGTCGATATTTGCTTAATATCTGCACATATGTTTATATTACAACATCCATTCTTCAGATATTTCTGTCAGTAGTTCTTATTATTTACCTGCTTCTACTGTAAGTTCAAGAAATTATTTATCAGAACCTGCAATAAAGCAATAAATACCTTCTCCTTTATGTGTCCAGGGTTGATCTTTCTGTTTTTTAATGAGTAAAACCATGTAAAATAATTCCCAGATAGAAGGTTATGGATATATCAGAGTCTGTGATCACTGGTGAAGGAACATTTTAACTATTAAATTTAATTATCCTCAAATATAAATTATTTGTTGTGTCCAATAACCCTTCTTGGTTGAGTCTTAAGTTATTGGTGAACACATGACACTTACACACTCACTATATTCACATTTGGTGTTTTGATTGAAGAGTGAGAGGTTCACAGATGTGTATGTGGGCGGGGCATGTTCTTCTAATTCTGTCAATCACCACAAGGGTATACACTGCTTACCTCACTCATATAAGCAATGGCATCCCTCCACTTTTATTTCTATTTTCTTCACCTTAGTAATGATGTTTTCCAGGGGTTTTTCCAGTCTGATGCACTTTAGGGAATGTCTTTGTGCCTGAAAAACATTGCTTGATGCTTTT
Organism: Spinibarbus caldwelli; assembly: GCA_039654775.1. NCBI lineage: Eukaryota > Metazoa > Chordata > Actinopteri > Cypriniformes > Cyprinidae > Spinibarbus > Spinibarbus caldwelli. The sequence continues at coordinate 9,259,664 of CM077244.1, read as the reverse complement.
GCTAAACAACACAGAATGACCCTGAAGGATTTGTCATATCAGTAATGCTACAAGCTCTTTATTCTCTTTTCATTGCTGCTAGTGGTCATATTCAGTTGAGAATGCCAGTGGGAATCTGATGATATTAAGCCTGTTGTTGTGGCTGAAGGCTAACACTGCTTTTCTAGTGTGAATGAGAGTAATAAATTAATGAGCGGGTCCATTCTTGCTTTTAAATATTACATTTATTCTCTTCCATTCAGTCATACCGTTTCCACACATGCCATGCACATACACACACTCTTCGCGCAGCTTTTAAACCTCTTTTCTGGGGCTATTAGGCAAAAATAATTGAGTTTTTAAACTCTGGTCCTTCACAGATGTACTTCTTAAGAATTTATGACAGCAAAATTTAAGGTAAAAGCTAATGACACTAATTAGCAATTGGCAAAGGTGGCATATTATCTGAGACATACTTTATAGCCCCCCTTACACCTCACCTCTATTAACGTTCAGTCCTTTACTATCTATCTATCTATCTATCTATCTATCTATCTATCTATCTATCTATCTATCTATCTATCTATCTATCTATCTATCTATCTATCTATCTATCTATCTATCTGACTGCCTGACTGTCTGTTGTGTTATTGTTCCATCTGTCTATCATTCTGTCTCGGCTCAGTGAATGAATGTCTTGATTTGAAGTCTCTGTTCTGGGCTGTACAGTACATTCATGTCTTTCTGTCAGTGTCGGTGCAAGGTCCATACCAGCGGACCCTGTTGAAGAACCTCCTGAAGGATTATAACCGCATGGAAAGGCCTGTTGCAAATGACTCTCAACCTCTCACTGTCTTTCTGTCTATGAGCTTGATACAGATCATGGATGTGGTAAGTCACTCTTTTTCTTTTTATTGCCTTCATTTGTGTTGTGGAGTATGGAGTATGGATACCCCAAGATGTTTTTCTGACCAGTTCCTCTTGTCTTGTGTCTGCTTCGCTTGTTTTTTGTTTTTTTTGTTTTTTTTTCTCTGTTGTGGCATCCTTGGTAACCATATTTTATTGACCCATTAAATTATTTGCAATATACTTCTCTAATGCTCTGCATACTGCTCTCTGAGCCTGGCTGAAATTCGTGTTCCACGAATTTGTTTCATGATCTTATTTACCCCTTCGGCTCACCTTGTTTTCTATTGTCACCAACTATTAGCATATTGATGCTCTTTGTCCAAAATGCTTTCTGAATTTGTCTAGAGCTGAAAATGATGATCTGTTTCCAGCTTTCACTGGCTGACTTTTAATTTCACTCCCTAAGTGGTATTTACATTTGTCATTTTGTGACATTTATTTTTAAGCTCACAAATTATTTTGAACTCACTCTAAGTTTTCTTGCTCATACAGGATGAGAAAAATCAAGTACTGACCACCAATATCTGGCTAAACATGGTAAGCCACATCAGTTAGTAGTTTTGCTTAACTAAGTGACCTAATGATATATCAGTATATCTAGGACATCAGTTGTTCTGGGTTCAGTACAGATGTGGTATTTGTAGCATAATGTTGATTTCACTTCTTGTAAAGAAAATGAAGGGCAATCTGGGTTACATTGAGGCACTTACAATGGAAGTAAATGGGGCCAATCCATAAATATTAAAATACTCACTCTATTAATAGTAAAGCCTCAAAACTTTATTGATATGACAATGTCACTCTTAAAACAACTTTAAATTTATGATTTAGACATCTTTAAGCTCAAATAATACATTAATTTTAACAGATTTTATGCATTTTCTTTTCTAAAATGATATATTTCTCCCAAAAATCCTCCAAAAATCTACCCCATTCACTTCCATTGTAAGTACCTCAGTGTAATTTTTTTTTATTATAAAGGTCATGGGTCAAAATATTAAATCTTGCCTTATAAAGCATGCTAATTGAATACATGTACATGTGTTGAAACAGCTGACACAGTTCTTTATATATTCCTCAGCACTGGTATGATCATTATCTGCAGTGGAACCAATCTGAGTACCCAGGTGTCAAAAACCTTCGCTTCTCCACAGACCAAGTGTGGACACCAGACATCCTGCTCTACAATAGGTATATAAGCATTTGTATTACTGAAACAAGACATTTTTTTTTTCCATTTATAATATTACGTTGAATAGTATTATTCTCACTTTGTAAGGTAGTTTTGTTTTGCTTTTCTTTTGGGGATACATTTCCATCTTGTGTCTTGTATCTGAGTACCTATTTTCTCATTTGTAAGTCACTTTGGAAAAAAAAGTGTATATGGTACATCCTTCAACGAGATATGAAGTAATAGATTTGAAATCCAATAAATACAGTGATCATGCAAGCAAACACTTCAGAATAAGAAGAAAATCCTTCAGTGAAATTATAAACTTTCAACCGCAACATCAAAAATGGCTATCCGCGTGTGCTTGGGCAAAGAATCTTTGGGAACTGGAATCAGCAGACGTTAGTTTGTGTGTGTGTGATTGCGGTATTGGGGCCATAATTCAAAGTGGAGGACTAAACAGAAGAGCAACTACAGATCAATGAACTGAAAATTTGGTCCTTGGGCAAAAGCAGATCGTTTAGTCAAAGAGCTGGTGTCCAAACAGCCTATTAACATCCTTCGCTGTAGACTCCGTTTTTTTTTTAATTCAGAGCTAATTCATTTGGGAGCTTGCTACTTAGTTGTACATTAAATTTAATCATGGCCTTAAGCTAATTTTTGAAAAGGACATTATTCATTCGTACCTTGTTATAACCTTATGAACCACAGGAATCTTTTCTCATATTTAGCTTTCACTTTGAGTTAATCTGATGACTACCTAAATTTGCATCAAGATTTTGTCCTTATCACTGTCTCTGAATGTTAATCATGTCTTTGTCTTGAAAAAAATGATGTTGGAGCTGTGGGTTGGTATTTTTTAAATGTGAACATTCATGTTTGGTGCTCATTGTTCGAATCTGGCTTGTAATATTTCCTGATACCCAACATAAAATGTCTAATATATGCACCCTTTCTCCATTTGCAGTGCAGATGACAAGTTTGACTCCACCTTCAAATCGAATATTGTAGTAAACTCCAGTGGCTACTGCAACTACTTGCCTCCAGGTCAGTGCGAACGCTTATGCTTAAGGTATATGGCACATATAATGATAAAAGCAATAGTATGCTGCGGTTCATAAAACAAAAACACCAGTGGTATTCAAAGTAAAGCATTAAGCTATGATTTCTGCATGGAAGTAAACATTGGAAGGCAGCAGGAAAAGGTCACCTGCTTTATGGGAAGTGCAACAGTTGAAGCGTACATGAATATTTTTGGTATAAACGCATTCATACAAATGAAAAGATGTATTTTTTTTAAAGCCGTTTAAGTATTAAAGAGTTCTCTGCATACTGAGCATGGAAATCAAAGAAGCCTCTTTCATGTGTCATAGTAAATGATGGTTCATGGGTCATCAATTTATAGATTAGTACATCAGAAACAGGGACGTTTATGGTGCAAAAGGAAATGGGAAGTCCATGAATTATGTTGCAGCTACTTTATTTCCTCTGAGGGCAGTAGTGCTTAAGAATATGCATTGCAAATGCATATTGCATTTATTTTTGGAAAACTGAATGAGAACGGAAATCTCCCTTTGATGAAAATATATGCATTGTATTTTTAATACAGGCTGAAGCAATGCCATGGTTTCTCCAGTCTCATAGATTCACAGTTTATGTCTATGTAGAAAAACACCTCTTTTTCTATCTCTTAAATGCATATGCAGATTCATACACAACAACACGCTCAGCACTAAAGCTGGAGTCTTTAAATAACCCTCAGAGTCACTGCAGATGCAAACAAATTCACATTTGCTATCACAAGCAGATCGTGCCCCAATGGCTCGTATTTGCAGCTCACGCTGATTTCATCGCAATTTAACGCTGCTTTTCTCTTTCTCGCATTAAAGTCATCCAGTCCCTCAGAAGCAAACAGAAATCAAATGCCTTTTTGAAGTCAAGTCAGGCAGAGAGACGAGGTGAGAAGAAAAGCAGGGAGGAAAAAGATAGACATAAATAGAGAGAAAATCTCACATCTAGTTTTCAGAAATATGTTTATTCATTAGTGGCTTGTGGGCGTGAACAGATTTTGGTAATCCAGTGATCTGGGCAGATGCCAGGGACACACACACACAGAAAAAATAAAGCTTTGTTTATCTGCTGAAACTGTTTGTCCTGGCATCTGTGTCAGTCAGTGAAGTTATGCACACGGATAGGGATAAGAAGATATTTGCAGTGAATGATTTTACAACACCTATAAATCTAAAATCCAAAATAAAAGTTTTTGTTTACATAATATATGTATGTGTACTGTGTATATTTATTACGTATATATATAAATAAACACACATACAGTATATAGTTTAAAAATATTTACATGTATATACATTTATATTCTTATATTTTATATTATATATATATAAATATATTTAATATATAAACATAACATTTTTCTTAAATATATACATGCATATGTTTGTATTTATATATACATAATAAATATACACAGTATACACACATATATTATGTAAACAAAAAATTTATTTTGGATGCGATTAATCGTTTGACAGCACGAATATATATATATATATATATATATATATATATATATATATATATATATATATATATATATATAATACAATTTAATGTCTTCGTTTAATTTTCATGCAATACAAATTATGCAAATAAATAAATAAATAATGGAAAAAAAAACATGCGATAAAAAACATTAATAAAATAAAATAAAATAAAAGCATGCATTTATAGGAAAGGCTTAATTTCCTTTCTATTTAAATTTGGACTGAAATGTGACCTGAATCTGTTTTTGAAATCTTTCATGATTTCTCAATACTCTGATTTAGAATATGATATGAACATGATTGCTATAAGTGTGCAGTAGATCAGAGACTCATTTAGAAGTAATCTGCAATGAGTGGCTTGTGTTGACAGCAAACTTAATTTCAGAGTAGATTACCCTATTCTAATATTGACTCATCCGTGTTTGCGGTGGCATTCCTGTTGGTACTGACAAGAGATGCCCTGTAGGGCTGGTGACTCATTTTTCTGACAGATTCAAGGCGAACGTGTTTGAACGAGTTACACAAAATCAGGGTGTGTATTTGGACCATTTTGTTTATTTTTGCTGTACAAAGACTGGCTTGATGAGGTTTTGGCTCTGTATTTCTCATTTTGTTTATCTCAGAGAGTCCTCACAATGTAAACGGGTATAATTAAACATTGTGCATATATACTACTGACAAAAAGGTGGTGGTGACCAATAAAACACTTAAAACTACATGAATATTACATATATCAGCCCAGACATATTAGCAGGTGTCTAAGCACTTATAAGAGGTTTTTAGCATGCACCGAGTGCTTCACTCAGCTAGAGGTTTCTGCTCTTTCCTGCGTCATCTTCTTCAATATTTTTCAGCGTCTGTACTGCTTACCCCATGCCTCTCGTCTGAAGAATCCATTTAGCGGGAGTGGGTTTGCTAGCTCGCTAGCCATTCTTATTGATTAGCTTTTAGGATTAGTCACCTGGATCCCTGGAGTAGAAGCTGTCGACATGAAGAAGAAAGGCAGCAAAAATCCAGCGGAGGTCTGAGGTGCTTAGACTGAGCTGTGTTTATTAAGTCCAGTATTGATTTAGATTTAAACTGATTTGAAAAAATCACCATTGTGGTCTTGAGTGTACTGTAAACTGCTCTGGATAAGATTTTTCTAAATATCAAGATATCAGAGTAGGTTTTTATACGCTAGAGGGGGTCTGGTTAGCAAAGACAAAAAAGCGGGTCAGTTTGAGTAAGTCTCAATAGAATGATTTTTGTGATTGGGAAACCTTTGGAAATGTAAGATTGGCTAATTTTGATAAGTGAGTCACACAATGACTCCCTCCAATTTGTTTCACTGTCAGTGGCATATTTTAGTTTGTGCCTACGACAGTTTTTTCTAAAGTAAAAAAAAAATCTTTTTGCAAATGCATTAGGACTGGCACTGGATCGTAGCCACATGGAAGACCCCCAGTTCCATAAGTAGGCTTAAATGTAATTAGTGCTGCTTTATAAGGCAAATTGCTCATATACTTAGGGTTAGGGATTTAAGCAAAAAGTATTAAACTTGGGCATATAAATAGGCACTGGATGTTGCTTGTTGAGAAGAGTTGTGCTTTTTCTAAGTTAAATATTTTTTATACCAGTCTGACAACAAAATATGCAAAAAGATCTCATTATACCTATTGAAGAAGCAACCATAACAAGGGATGATAATATCACTGCAAATAGGTAGTTGATGTGAAATACTGAAATGTCCTGTACTTTTAAAATGACAATTACAGTTCAGTCTGATATAATGAAATCATGGTGCAGCTGATTGGTTCTTTTTGTATCAGCAGCCAATGAGATTGTAGCTCAACATTTAAAAACTGCTTAGCTAGTGCTTGCTGTAGCAGTTGCAACATGCTTCAGAAACCCTCCACCTTCCCCAGCTCCACCTGTATAGATCTGCTACAGGGTGATTCATGTATGCTATGGGGGTTATTCATATATGTTATATGTGCAGCAGCAGTATTTCTAACATGTTTTGAATGTATTGTCAGTAACAAGTCTCGGTACTTGCTCTGCTGCAGCAGCATATCAGATATTCTGCCGAGACCAAATACATTAACAATGTCATGTACATTACCATGCCAATCCTTCTGAGAGTTGTCATTACAGAAGTGGAATATGGAAAAAAAAAAAAAATGTATATATATATATATATATATAGAGAGAGAGAGAGAGAGAGAGAGAGAGAGAGAGAGAGAAAGAGAGAGAGAGAGAGAGAGAGAGAGAGAGAGCGAGCCAAAAACTCTTTACCAAACACCAATGACTTGTACATACACTACATGGACAAACGTATTGGGACACCCCCTTCTTTAGAACAGAAAAAGGCACTTCCAAAACTGTGGCAACAAAGATGGAAACATAATGCATGTATTTAAAAATTGTATTTCCATCTCTGTTGCAACAGTTTTGGAAATGTCTAAAATGACTGTACCCATATGTACAAGCCATTGGTGTTTGGTGATGAGTTTTTGGCTCAAGGTCTGCATTTAAAGTCACACCAGAGGTGTTCAGCTTGGATTAGGACTTGGCTTTCTGCAGACCAGTCAAGTTCTTCCACACTGACTAAATCAATCATTTCTTTTTGAACCTTGCCTTATACACAGAGGCATTGTCATGTTAGAATAGAAAAGGGTCCTGTCCAAACTGTTGCTTTAAAATTAGAAGCACACAATTCCCTAGAATATCATTATATGCTTAAACATTAAAATTTGTACTCATGGAAATTACTAAAGTAGTCAAACCTGTTCATTAGAAGGGGGTGACCCAATACTTTTGGCAATATATTGTATATATATATATATATATATATATATATATATAAAATATGTGTATGATCAGGCCAAGCATTTTCAAAGTGTTTTTTTCTTCTTCTTTTTTCCCCCCAAAACTGGGAACTGAGATCCTGGGACCATTTTCAGAAGACTTTCTGGTCTTTATCTGGACCATAGATTAAAGAGAATCTTCTGTCTCATATCAGAGGCCCAGCACAGAGGTGAATTATTTAGGAATCTTCTGAAGCAGTGTAGATCGGTTTGAAGAGATTTGTGGATGGGGTCAGTACAGCAGAACATTATGTATGACCTGAAAAATATCACTTTTTTCTCAGAAAATCAATGTTTCTCTTTTTGTAAGAAATCTTTTAGCTGTTTTATCCATTTTTTCCTCAGCTCTGGAAACTCTACTTTTCAAAGGCTAAAATGTATTTAGTGTAGTCAAGGGAATGAACAGCATGTTTTGTTGTTTTTTCTCCTTTGAAATGCACTGAAATGCTTTGAGTTACTTATGCTCTCCTATTACTAGTGGTTGCTACAGAAAACATAACTCTCACTTTGCTCATTTGAACAAACTCCTAAGCCTACTGTAACTTCATTCTCATCACAAATGATGATTACTGCATGAATGATACATGTACTTTTAGTTTGATAAGTGATTGAAACCAGGATGAGCTTTTTTCATGGCTATTAACAGAGCAACCACCGAAAACACCACAGAAACCAGATAGCATCTCTCTTACAGCCACTCAGAACACTTTTGAAAATGAAAAGTGTTGTGCTACAGCTTGCAGTTTGTCAGTTATTCTTCAATAATTCCATTTAAGCACAAGTACTGCTCACTTATACATCTGTGGCGATTTAAATATGTTTGCTATGTGAGAATCACTTATTCAGAACAGAATGTAAAAGGTTCATGGTGTGCTTTTTGGGTAAATTTGCTGGATTGTTTAATCAGTGTTCAGAGGCAACATAAGCTTCCCATTTCATACCTTTGTTCCATTTCCAGTGTGATTTCTTCAATATGGAAGCATCTGATTAGGAAGCTCTTCAACCGCTCTGTGGTATAAAACAAATTACTCTTATTACTGGTCCCATCCATCTGTCATAATTTTTCTTTTCAGTGTTCATAATGGCTTATTTGCAAGCTGTTTGAAACAATAAATGAGTTTATCTGCCTAATTTGTGGTATTTAAACTTGAGTGAGTCTATTTGTTTCTGATATGACTCATCTAGCTGGTGTCTGTGTGTGTAATAATAATGAGAGTGTCAGCCTGGTTATCCGTACAGTGGATAAAGGTCTTTATGTAATGGTGTTTCCTAGGGCTCCGGCATTTCTGAATGTGTATCTTTTAACTGTCTGGTTTTACTCCAGTGAAAAGGTCAATTGGATTCAATTTGGCATTGACTGCTGCAATACAGTGCTGATGAAGAAGCACCGTGGCATTTCGAGGCAGTACATGCGTCAAGCAGTTGAAATCAGAATGAAAATCACAGATATTTTTCCTCTCTTTTTTCTCATATTTGTTCTCTTCATCCCAGGTATCTTCATGAGCACCTGTAACGTGGATGTACGCTGGTTTCCGTTTGACATCCAGCAGTGCGAGCTTAAATTCGGCTCGTGGACGTTTGACGGATGGCTGCTGGATCTCCAGATGAATGAGGCTGATATCTCTGGCTACATGCCCAACGGAGAGTGGGATCTTGTGGGTGAGTGAATAAAGACAACATCCCTTGTAAGCTTCTCACAACCAAGCGTACGTAACACCCACAGGCAGATTATGATGTGCGCTTTGTGTTGCTGTAGTAACTGCCAACGGCTCAGGCAGCGAGAGGTCAGTTTGGCAGATGCATACTTAAATGATTAAAATGCATACTGCATATTTTTGAAAAGCACAGATGTTGTAAGTACACCTTTAAAGCTTATAGGCCTCTTACCTGCTGTATAGAACTGAAATGGCTTCAGAATTGGAAAAGAAAATATCCAGCCCATCTTGTTAAATTCATGTCCATTCATATTCATCCGATGAGCCTGTTAGTATTCAAATTAATGTAATTAAATTGAGTGGATAAGAGGAAGCGCACTGGAAAAACATCTTGCACTGCACAATTCTGTCTCTTACTGACTCTCTTCTCATTTGCTTCATTGTGTAATTCATTATTTTGCTGTGCACATCTGTAATATCATGCCAGTCACTCTTTTGAACTTTTCTTTAACATTTTTAGAAAGACCGCAACGGTTTACATTGTCTTGACAATACAGCCCTGTTGGAATTAAAACCAGTGTTACACTTTATTTTAAGGTGTCCTTGTTACAGTGTAATTATACATTTAAGTACTGAGTAATATTAATTAACTACATGTACTTACGTTTATGCTTTATTAGGGTTAGGATTAGGGTTTGGCTTAGGGTTGCTTGCCTGTAATTATGCATAAATTAATTGTTATTGTAATAGTAAGTACATGTAATGTGTAACAAGGACACCTTAAAATAAAGTGTTACCAAACCAGCTTATGGTTGTTGATTTTCTATGTGGTCAGAATTGTTTATTTATGATCAATAACTGGTCCAAACTGGTTTAGGTACTTATTTAACTGGATTACAGCCATTATTGATCAATCTGTGACTTGTTGAACAAACTGCTGATTATAGACTTGGTTATAACATCAAATCAGTTATATAAAAATCTTGGATTGATTTCATTTGAGTATATTTTTGACGATTGTAAAGGCCCTTTCACACCAAGACTGAAATGAATAAGCCTCAAACTGAAGAAAATGCCTCTGCACTTACTCCCAATTTCTGTCAACACGGGGACAGGAAATGTGTCAGTGAATAAATAGGAAAACAAAGTAACTTGCGAAAAAGCAACTCAGATATTTTCTTATTAACTTAAAAGTAATGCGTTACTTTATTAGTTCCTTGAAAAATGTAATCTGATTATGTAACTTGCATTACTTGTAATGCGTAACCCCAACTCTGAGTAATTACTCCTTGCTTAAATGTTAATTAGTCATACTAGTTCATGTAACTAGTCCCTAATTAAATCTGGTAGGTGGCTAAAAAGCTGCTCAAGTAGGTTAACCATGCTTTAAAGCAGGGTTCTCAAACTTTTGGTTAACCTAAAATATTTACTTGCAGTACCCAAGAGAATTACTAAGTTACTATTTCAATAATTCAATGACACATTTGCATGTTCACAGTAAAAAGAGGTTTACTTTGACTTTGTAGCTGGACTTTAAAGTGGAAACAAACCTCTTTTTAGTTGTGATAGTGTCTCAGTCCATTAAAGTTACACTACAAGATACAATAATAATAATTATGTCTTAAATTCTTCACTTTCAAACAAACCCTCAAGCTTTAAACATTTTAAGCATTGAGCTTTTATTTTGGTGGAATACTACTGTAAACGTCTGTCCCAAAAAATGTAAGAAAATGTGTAAATAAGTTAAATTATTAAAGATACCAAGCTGCTCTAAGATGCTGAATACATTGGATCATATTGCAATTACCATCCAGCTATTTCTTTTAACTTTACATTTTGTATAATTAATTATTAACTTTCCATCAACTTCCATCAAGTTCCCTCATGAACCCCAGTTTAGTTAATGTTTTGTTTAGGTCGTTTTGTTTCATCATGTTATTCTAAACCTTTCCTCTTCCGTAGAACATAAAAGGTGTATTTTTGAAGAATGTGCTTGCCATTTATTTTCATATAATGACACTGACTACAGAAAATGACACAAAATGCCTTTGGTTTTTCCATGTCTTGTTACCAAACACAGATGTCAAACCTGATGCAGAATCTAACGGGAAAATATTTCAGTCTGTTTCTCACTTCCACTTTAGTTTTGGTTTCCTTCTTGCCTTTTACATTTTTGAAAGGCTACCGAGGACACTATAAAAAAAAAAACACTTTGGAGATCTCTAATGATGTTCAGACAAAAGGATGATGCTCAGTCGCAGAGAATAACTTGCTTCTGGCTGGCATCTGCTGATTAGGATGTTGTTTTTCTCTATTAGATCAAAGGTGGAAGAGCAGCTTCGGCTGCTCTTGAGGACAACAGCATCTCTTTCAACATGAGACCAATCCACAGAAAAAACAAGTGCAAGTTTTTTTATCCTTCCTTAATTATATACTCATTATTTTCCTCACATTCTGTGTCTAATCAGGTGTGCCGGGCACAAGAAACGAGCTGTACTATGACTGCTGTAAGGAACCCTACCCAGATGTGACATTTGTTGTGACCATCCGCAGACGGACGCTCTACTACGCCTTAAACCTTCTCATTCCCTGCGTCCTCCTTTCATCAATGACCTTGCTTATCTTTCTACTGCCTGCCGACTCCGGAGAGAAGATTTCACTAGGTATTATGAAAGACAGACAGGGAAAGAGAAATATATTGACAGCTTATGGAAGCAGGAAAAAGCGGAGATGGCATCAAATTTAAAGATCCTCTTTTTTGGAGTTAGATTATGTCCATGTTTTATAACTAAACATGACAGATTTGGAAGAAAGATGTTGTATATTTTCGCATATCTCAATTTCAGTGCTGAGGAAAAAATAATTCCACAGCCTTGCCAAGGTCTAGACACAAAACAGAGATCAGGGACATGCAAAAGATAATGCGTGGGTGCTCATTTCATAGATAGCGCCTGACTGTGTCATGTCGAATGAACTCTTGGTTTACATCAAGGGCTTTTATCCACATTTTTTCCACTCTCTGTCAAGAGACCTTTGCCATCAAAAGACGCAGACAGTTCAAAGAGGAGCAAAAGCAGTCACCAGAGATTGAATGGAAAGAATTTTTGATATGTCTGTCAGGAAATGTAAAGAGGCATGAACTCACAGTATATAAGTAGAGGAGAGCGAGAAGACAGAAGCTTAGTGCAACCAAAGAGAATGGAAAAGAGGCAGTTTCCTCAATTCAAGAATGTGTATCACTGCAAGCACAGTGAAGGGAAGTGCTTTGCTGTTCACTCATATGGGCAATTAATCTATTGATGTAATTAAAGCAGGGATGAGTCAATGTGTGTAAGAGAGAAAGAGAGAGAATGCATTGCACTTTCCAGGAACACGGCCTGCAATATTGAAACATCTTTGATAAATGTAGTATCAGAAACTAGCTTAGGATAGACCTCAAAAAAAAAAAAAAAAAAAAAAAACTCAAACATAAATTTAATGTTTTTCTAGGGATAATCTACCAAAATGGAGTGTACTTTGAAAGGCTTTGAGTATACTTTGAAAGCCCCCCCCCCCCCCCTTTTTTTTTAGATTTAAAAACTACACAATGTCAATTTAATTAATTGCATTTATTATTTTTCTTATATACACCAGTTCAATAAACAAGAATGATGAGTAACTTACATGTTATCAATACTGGCAGTTATTCTTTCTATTTTTTCTATTCTTTTATTTTTTTTTCTATTACTAAGCCAGTCACTCACTCACTGTAAAAATAAAAAAAAATAAAATAAAATAAAATAAAATAAAAAGTAAAACAAATCTGTTAAATATGGCATAATGTATTGTATTAATTCTAATTCTATTTTTTACAGGTGTTTTACCTTTTTTTTTTTTAATTTTGCACTCTAGGTTTTTTTTTTTTCAATTTTTTTTTCCTAAATGAATCAGTGTTTTTGAATGAATCGGATAAGTAGATGACCCAGTGACTCGCTTATTAACTTGTATTAACTTATTAACTTAGTAACTTGTTTTATGAATCACTCAGTGTTTTTGAATGAATCATTTGATTGAACAATTCAGTGACTCACTCATAAATCAATTGTTGCCACCTACTGACAGTTACTGAAAATTCCCCACCACTAATGCACAGGCTGTAATACAAAGTAATGCAAACAGTGAAAGGTCCAATAATTGTGTTCAATTAATCAGAATGTAACAAATTAATTAATTTTATATTTTAATGGTAGACCTGATGTAAAGCCAAGAGTGTTTTTTAAAATTAATTCAGTTGATGAATTCAGTTCGTCTCATTTGGTGGAGTATTTGTGACAATAATTTTATTGAGTGTTCATTATGACAAGATAGCACTTACAAATCTAAGCAAAAAAAAAAAAAAACATATGTAAGAGGAAGGAGGCCGAGTGAGAGAGCGGAAGCAGATCTAAACAGCAGATAGAGATGGATGGATTGTGTGTGGGGGGGGGGGAGAGAGGAGGGAGAGATGGATAGCAGCCGGAGAGGGAGGGAGATGACTTGAACTGAACTAAAGAGCGATTGAGGAAGAGAAATGGCCTGATGTAATTCACTTTATGTATCACTCCATCAAGCCCTGCACTGCCGTCCAATCAGATCCAATCAAATTCTGTCAAGATGAGTTACATCCAATAAGAAGCTGTGTTTGGGCATCTTATGTAGTGCCAATGTCGCACATAACTAGACATGCTGTATAACTATGCATTTATTTTAGTGGTTGACTTCTATTGGTTTTTCAATGGCAGATGCTAATATCTACACTGCCGGGCTGGAGATTTAATGCCAATGAATAGAAAAATATATACATGTATACATATATATAAAATAATTATTATTCATAATATATATATATATATATATATATATATATATATACTACCATTAAAGTAGACATGACTTATAGTGATACAGAATATGATTTATAATAATAGGAGATACAAAAATCAGCTCAAATTAAATAAATTTAATCTCACACAGTTTATTGAAATCGAAAATATTTGAAAAAAAGAAAGTATATATATATATAAAAGGAGCTGTCAACATTTAATATCTTGTTATATGTGAATAATTCATTATGCAATTACATGTATGTTTCATGCAGTCATTTCTTTTTTTTTTATACCTATTCACAGGTATTACTGTGCTACTCTCATTAACAGTCTTCATGTTATTGGTGGCAGAAATCATGCCAGCAACCTCAGACTCCATCCCGCTAATAGGTAAAGCATGCATGTCTGTGTTTGTGAATATTTTAACATTTTAAAGGAATTGTTTATCCAAATTTGCTGCAAAAATGTACTCACCCTAAGGCCATCCAAGATGTCCAAGATTTGGTTTCTTCAACAGAACAGATTTGGAGAAATTTATCATTGCATCACTTTTTCACCAATGGATCCTCTGCAGTGAATGGGTGTCGTCAGAATGAGAGTCCAAACAGCTGATAAAAACATCACAATAACCCATAAGTAATCCACACCACTCCAGACCATCAAATACCATCTTGTGAATTGAAAAGTTGATCGTTTGTAAGAAATGTTTGGCTTCCAGCTAAAATACAAGTCCTGTATCTATAAAATTTTCTTCAGAGAAAAGTTATCTCATCCGAATCAGGAGAGAAATATGTGCAAGCATCGTTTACATGCAAACATAGACCAAAACAGTTATAAACACACATCAGTGGATTTTGACGTAAGAAATATTATTATCGATAATGGACTTGTATTTTAAGCAGAAGTGGTGGTTTAAAGTTAAAATGTCTTGATGGATTTGTTTTTCACTTCACAAGATGTTAAATAAGGGACTGGAGTGGTGTGGATTATTTGTGGATTATTGTGATGTTTTTATCAGCTGTTTGGACTCTCATTCTGACGGCACCCATTCACTGCAGAGGATCAATTTAGTAAACAAGTGACGTAATGCTAAATTTCTCCAAATCTGTTCTTATTAAGTAACAAACTTATTTGCATCTTGGATGACCTGAGGGTGAGCAAATTTTCAATTTTTGGGTGAACAATTCCTATAGTATGTTTCATAAAGTATGTTTCAGTTTTTCAACATCTATTCTTCTTAGTTCTTTTGCAAATGACAACACAGGGCTCTTTGAATATATTAGAGTCTTCATTCAAGCCTTTGATCTTATTGTTAATGATATGTAAAATTTGGTGCATAAGGATGTATATTTTACATGTGCTGAGATGCACACATTGCACCACTGAAGAATAAATTGATCACCATTCTGTATCACGGCCAAAAGCCCTGGTCTTGGCAACCATATGCTTGGCTTCTCATGGTAAATTGCAACATGAATCGTAAAAGACCGCTAACTGGAAATGATGAGCAGGTCAGGAGAGAGAAGAAGCAGGAGAAAAATAAAAATGAAACCGACCTAGAGATGATCCTCCAGAAAAAAACGATCCGTCCCACATTCTCTTTTCCCACCCTCTGGTTTATAGGCCCTCAGAAGCCGCAAAGACGTAATCTGCAGAAATGCGTTTGCTGGAAGAGTGTTCACACACAGCGCTTTGTCTCTCCTGTCTGCTTCCCCCCTCTCCTTTACGATTGCGTTTTTATGGTTCACTCATCTGTTCCTCATTCTGCCTTTCTTCCCTGTGTCACTCTTTTATAATCAATGCCCCTTTTTGTCACATTTGCCCTGGTTTTCACTAGCATGACTGGATGATAAAAGGCTATTCTGCTAAGAGAGTAATAAATGAAAGGTTTATGCATGCCTTTATCTCTTTGTTTCTCTCTCAGGACAGTATTTTGCCAGTATAATGATCATTGTTGGAATGTCAGTTATTGCGACGGTGGTTGTGCTCCAATATCACCATCATGACCCCAACGGAGGGAAAATGCCCAAATGGGTACGTCTATTCACACACAAACACATACACAATCAATGCCCTGATCCGCAAATGCAAGCAGCAACGTTTCTCATGTCAGTTGCATTGAAAGCAGTAATTTACTTATTCAATGATAATAGAGATAAAGCCAGCAGAAGTGGACTAAATGAGTAAATAGGATGCAGATGGATATAGATCTGCGATCTGTCGGCGCTGATGAATGAGCGTATTTGAGCGTTCTGCAAGCTAATTAGCAGCTCAGCTGATGTGCCCCGGTCCTGCTGATCGAACCCCATTCACTTACAAAGCCAAATGCAACAACAATAGAAAGCTGACAGGTGTATTTACTCAATGAGACTAACATCAATTCTGTGTCACAACTGGATTTTTACGTACTTCTTAAAAAAAATGACATTATACGCTTCTGTTCAAATGTTTGGAGTTGGTACATTTTTTTTAAATGTTTTTGAAAGATCTCTTTTATGCCCACCAGGGCTGCATACATTGCATATTACAATTTAAAACAATTGTTTTCTATCTGAATAATTCAAAATGTAGCTATTTTTTCCTGTGATTTAAAAAGTAGAATTTTCAGCAGCCATTACTCCAGTTTTCAGTGTCACATGATGCCTCAGAAATCATTTTAATATGCTGATTTGGTGCTTAAGAAACATTTCTTACATTGAAAATGTTTTAATGTTGAAAACAGCTGTGCTGCTTTATATTTTTGTAAAAGCCATGATGCATTTTTTTTCAGGATTCCTTGAGTAGAAAGATGAACAGCATTTATTTGAAAACTTTTGATAAATTGAAAGCATATTCACTAAGTAAAAGTATTATTTCAGAGGTAGTGTATGTGTTAGGGTGGCCGCAAAAAAGGCTCAAATCTCAATGATTTTCTGGCCCTTAGACATGACTTCTGTCTTCCTTAAATGTAAGTCTATGGAATTTTTTAGCTGCCGGACAAAAATTGTGTGCCTCACTGCTCATAAAAGTAGTAGCACATCTCAGCTGTACAATTTGAGGATTAATACTGAAGGTTAGAGGTTTATTTAATCTCTAACTCAAAGTATGAGCAATAATAATAGTGACATGGTTGCCTGAGCACAATGTCTGGGATCAGCTTTTAGCAACATTCACACCCAATGCACGACATGTGTAGTTATTGAAAATGTCCGCCAGAGCCATGGCTCAAAGGAGTTGAAAAAGAAAACCCCCTTTATCTGAACAACCGGGAAAAAGCAACGCTTACGTAACAGCAACGCTAGTTATCTTACAATCTAAAGAGCTAAAAAGAGATACAGTTCAGAAGATGTTAAAAGGTGGATACCTATCAGGGAAAGATGTTGTTGTGATGCTTGTCAAACCCTCAAAGGCAAACACACACCTCAACTGTCTAGAGTGTCTCGGTAATGCCTGTTTTGTCATTATATATATTCTGCAAATTTCTGATAATGCACTAGTTGCATTACTTTTGTTTACGATAGCCAAACATGCATTGGCTTGCATTGAGTGATCTTTTAATACACCAAAACGCGTGAAGATGCCAAAAAAGAACCTAGTTGCTTAAACTGCAGTTTTTCTGCAGATGAAAGCATTGCCAACCCCACTAGTCGTACATTTTGCCATGCTTTATGCCTCTCCTTGGCCAGGACTCGGCAGTGCAACTGAATAATTCTAGCTTGTCACCTCTTTATCTCTCTCTGCGTCATAGTCCTTGCTGTCATATGTTGGTGTTTTACAACTCCTTTCCTTCCAAAACTTTTCCCCTCTTGACTCAGCAGATGCTAGCTGAAAAAGGTTTGCATGGATTATTTCGCTTTATTTGTTGTTTTGACAGTACTGTATAACCTTTTGTTTAGACTGTGTGTGTAGAGCATATGTAGTATATAGTTCAAAATGGCTTGACACACTGCTGTGAAATGCATGCTTCCTCTTACATAAATACATAAAATTATCAGCTTGCGCATTGGATTTTACTTTTAATATTCAAAGCTAATGTTGTTTACTGAGAAAGCAGGATATGGGTCAAATCTGATTCAGTTTTAAAAGTTGGTACCATAGGATTGGAAATTTATACAAAGATAATATTCTTAACTTGAAGGAAAAGTATGGTATTTCAAAATATCTCCAATTACATAGTTTTATTAATTCAGTTTTGAATAAATCATCCTTACAGTATTCACAACTAGCAACACTGGAATGAGTAGCAGTGAGAAACCCATATAGTTCAAGACAGATGACTTTTATTTATCATACGTTTTTGAATAACTGTTGATTATAAAAGAGCAGCTTGGAGTGAGGATTTACAGTATAAAAAAATCCAGTGTACCTTTTTATATAAACTATGTGGATTATTTTTTTCCATTTATAAATAACCAAGACTTTCTGTCAGAATAGAAAGGCACAATATTATTTTTATTCATTTTGTCTTTTTCTGGACAATTAAAAAGTTACTATTTAAATTTAAATTTATTAATTTAATATATACAGTATATAGTCCATTTTATCACTCAATGTTCAAAATTTGAGACAATATACAAAATAAAAACAAACAAACAAACAAATAAAAAAATTAAATGTGTAAAGTATTTCTACACTACAGGAGAAACACCTTTCTCCCTATTCATCTGCCTTCTCTTAGGTTCAGCTAGTCCTACTCCAGTGGGTGGCCTGGTTTTTGCGTATGAAGCGTCCTGGTGAGGGTGAAGACCCTGAGCGCCCTCCTTGTGCCCCTCACTTAAGACGTTGCTCTTCGGGTTCCCAGAGCGGCAGCCTCCCAAACGCACCCAGCTCCACCTCTGCAGACCTCCACCACCACCACCACACATCCTCTACACTACACCCGCTTCATCCCCAAAGCCTCCTTCAAGCTGCCGCAGCCGCCGGCCACACCCACCATCTTCACAACCAGACCAACAGTGCCAACAACAATGGCAACCTGCTCTACATTGGGTTCTCCAGTCTCGACGAAGCTTCGCCGCCATCATTGCTCGCCGAATCTGTGCAAAGAAACAGCATGTCGGGCGGCCCGCGTCCTGCGGTGGTTTCGCCTCCAGCGGTAGGCTCCAGTCCGCCACCTCACCTGCCCTCACAGTTCTGCAGCCCTCCACCGCCTCCCACTCCCAATCTGGAGGCTATGGGTTGTCCGAGCACAGTGTCCGGTGGCGGCGGAGGCTGTTCTTGCTCGGGAACCAGTGGCGGAGGAGACCCACAGCTTCAGGCTATTTTAGAAGAGGTGCGATACGTTGCTGATAGGTTCCGCGGACAGGATGAGAACGACAGCGTGGCCGAACAGTGGAAGTTTGCTGCAGCCGTAATCGACCGACTTTGTCTGGTGGCATTCAGCGTTTTCAACATCATCTGCACCATCTCCATTCTTATGTCAGCACCTAACTTTGTGGAGGCAGTTTCCAAGGACTTCATCTAATTGCTTTGTCGGAAAAGAACGTGCATTCGGAAAACTTTGGTTTGACCGTAAATGGGGAATATTCATCTCCCTAAAACAGTGACTTAGCTTTTTTTTCCAAGACTGTGTTTGGAATAATGCAGAATCTTGAGGCCTGGATCGAGAACGCTTCTGATTGGACATTTAAGGCTCGCTCAGACATCTCAAACTGAACTATGATGGTGGAACGCTAAAGACCTTCACTGCAAGGTGTCTGTAAATGACGAAGGGGTTGGTTTGCTATATGGTAAAATGTTTGGCTATGGAATGAATGAAAACCTAAACATAAAAAGTGAAACACTGATTATTGACCTTCTAACTGTGTCGAACGCCTCATAACCTGACATGAACCTCTGAGGAACGGCCAGTAAAGTGTTACTCAAACTTGTGTGACATTGTACATCTTACATCTAGCACAGTGCAAAACTTCTCTAAGATGGCAAAATCTATTTTTGGTAACGTTCATCTATGGGAAGGCGAGGAGAGAGGGAGGGAAGAGTAGAAGAGACAGAGAGAAATATTGATAATAGTGGCAGACGTGAGGTGAATGGCTCATATGAACCCAGATCAAAAAATCTCATCTTAAAAAAATGAAAAAGGCACTTGTTTCAAGGACAGATAGGAGAGTTGGACAACTGCTAGAGGGTTTGAGTGGTTCAGATAATGGAGAGATACAGAAGAAGTGAAAGATGGAATACCCCTCTGACGTGGACAGAGATGTAGACCGATGGAGCGATTAGGGCCTCACAAGACGACGAGGCAAGAGCAGAACAAGGGTAATGAAAGACAAAATGAGACAGAGTGTATTAGAGAAAGAGACACAGTCAGCGCAAAACGAGAGAAGGATGGGCTGAAGAAGTGGTTCAGACGAGTGGATAAGAAAATGAAAGAGTGATAGGGGAATTAGAGAGGGATGGACGGAAACAGACGGAGAAGGCGGTCGGGGGGTAAGTGAGACTCAGCAACATTTACTGGCAAGAGGAAGAATGGCTTCGCTGCTTGAGAGAAATAACGCATCATGCCTCAAAAAAGCCAAACAGTGAGTGCATCCGTCACAAAACAGATGAGGAGAGAAAAACATACTGCGGAAGGGAAGTGGGAGAGAGTGTGGGAAGAAAGAATAATAATCCCCTGAGACATACTGGAGAAATGGCACAAAGACAGTAGAGACATGGGTAGAATCTCCTTTCCTCACTTCCATCATCTCTGTGAAATGACAGACAGTGTGAGGTGTTCAGAGATGATCCTATGAATATCTAAGTAGGAGCAGAGCCACAACCACAGCAACTGTGCACTGATTCTTTACTGTCACTTAAAAAAAAACAAAAACGGGTATTTGAGGGAAATCTCTCTCTCTTGCTCTGTTTTCCCACTTACACATACAGTGTCCTACAAATGTTTGGAAACGCCTTGGGTAAAGTGGGGTTTTGCACAATATCAGCATAAATCCTTACCATTTTGTGATGATTTTGCATTGATAAGAGACTACACAAACCTTTTAGTAAATAAAATCTTAACGTATCCAGAACATACGTGAGCTGCTGTAACCTATTTTGTGATTGGTCTGTTAATCAATCCTTAAAGCTCTAAAAGTGTGCTGACCCAATAATCTTCAAAAAAGAAACCTAGGCCAGTTAAATCCAGTAAAAAACCATCACAATCTAACTCTGATGAGTCTTTATTTGCATTATGTAATCCAAAAGAAAATCACTTTTATTGATCTTCAGAAATAATTGCAAGTTACTTTAATGGTTCCATTCTAAGAAATGATTTGAGAAGGATTTGTGTTGACATTGTTCAATGCCAACTGGGGGCTGTTTTCGCATCCATTGTTTGGCTTGTCCATAGTTTTCTATGTAAACATGGACTAGAAGGATGTTTCACTGCTGCATTTGCGTCTCATGACATTTGCACCGTCTTTCGCATGTATGGTTCTAGCGGTCCTTTTTCTACTACCCTGCATCTCATGAACGAATTCTGTGTGAATGGCCCCTTAGAATGTTTTCAAACTTTTGTAGGGCACTGCACAACCAATGAACATTAAGCAAAATATTTCAGTTGGCTTGTCAATAATTCTTGACATTTAAAGCTATTGAATGTAATTTGAATTAAAAAACAAAACAAAACAAAAAAAATTAAAACATTGTTTCCAAACAGGTTTCCTGAACATTCCCCCAATCTGCCATTGTTTGGGCAAACAAGTAGTCAACCCCAAATCCATATCATTAAACCAGTCTTGCTATTTGAAGGACTCAGGAAATTATTTAATATCAGTGCACTTCGTGGCCATATTGGTATCAGCTATTTCCAGTCATGTAAGTACAGCTCTACTAAATGGGGAACAACCAAAATCTCCTAAACTGTTGGTCAGTGTTATGATGTCTGGTATCATAAATTGTACTACTGCTAAAATCATGCAAAATATGTATTGTTCAGATTCACAGGTCCATATTCATGAATAATCAAACAGGTGATGCCACTAAAAACTTGACTGGCTGTTTTAACTGTGAGGCAGGAGTCTATCCACCATATTGTTCATTACGATCACTCCTGTTCACTGGAAAGCAATGTAAGCTGAGGTACGTCTTCAGGGAAACCTGTTTTTGCAGTTGGGTTTGTTGATGCTAGTGGCGTAGAAATGATTCCACTGAACAAGTTGTAAATAACCTGGGCTGTTTCTTTGAAGGTTGAGTGGCTCTGGTTGAGTTTGATAGAAAACAAGGCTATTGTGTTGTTGAATTTAATTCTTGTTATGTGACTTACTGGGCCTGGCAATTCACAGTAAACAGAAATAGAGTTGCAGATGAACAATTCACAGTGAAGGTCTTCAGAGGAATGACTGAAGCATATTGTGGTTTCGCACTAAATGGATTGTATACTGTTTCAAATCAGCCTTTAGGCCAGTACATCTTTCAGGTAATGATAAACCAGATGGAAAGCTTTTTTTTCTGCGAAACATTTCTGGTGACAGCACATATTGCAAGTACTACTTTATTGCTACTGTCATTATAGCAATTAGTGGTTGTTACGGTATTAATTAAAGTTCATCCAAAAAGGTACACGCTGCCAAAAGATTGCTGCTGCTCGCTGTGCTCTTATGAAATGCCAGCCATCGCGTCTTAATGGGGGACCAAGCAAATTACTTTCAAATTTCTCTCTCTCTCTCTTTCTCTCTCTCTCAGATGCAGACACAAACCATTTCCCATCTTTGAATAAAGTATTCTTTTCTAATATGTAGTCTGTGCTTCGTCATTTCATGGCTGGCTGTAGCTTAAATAAGGAAAATGACAGAGCTGAAAATAAGTGCAGGAAATGTGTGACATTGCTGATGCAGAATGAGAGACGACTAGAGCTGTGCCTGTTATTTTTAAATAAATTTAATTTCTAATTTCATATTATTTCCTACATTTAAATTAATATAGAAGCAGGTTGTCTAAACAAGCGATAAATTGCAAAGGTCATGTCGGAGATTGAAAATACATAATCTTTCAGTAATGACGTAATATGCAATTCTGAGTATTTCTCACGCAACTTGATTCATCGCAGTGTGTACTGTATATCGTATCGTGAGGTACGTGAGCTACTAGAGCAGACAAATAGGAAATCTAGATCTCTAAACAGACAGAGAGGGGGAAATGCTGACGTGTGGTCCCGGCTGGACAGGGTTTTAATTGATCACTCGTTCATGAAGGAGAGATGCAGGGATGGAGTGAGGGAGGGGGGAAAGTTAATGGTGGGGAGAGAGGGCAGTGGATTTACGAGGGAAAGCACTCGCGCATCGCGTACACCGCCCCCAAAACTGCCTGAACTGCCAAAACACTACAAACAAAATGTTATAAACTACAATGACCTGTAATTCAATAAGAGATTATTAGATTCTGATGTACTTATATTAAAATCAAGGCCAATTAAGATCACAAATACATTAACAATGCTTTTTACGTCTATATAGTGATGAATTTCAGGCTAAGAGAAAAATGGCTAGATGTTATATGGAAGGATGTATTAAGGAAGTAAATGGGCTCAAATTTGATTTCATATTTCTTTGATAAAATGTATTTATACATTAAATAAACATTTATGAATTAATATCAAAGTGTGGATGAATCTGTAAATTAATTAAGGTTATTGTCAAAATAGCAATTTTTACTAAAACTCGTTATGTGACAGTAAATTTTGCGATTGACAGGAGTAAATTAAGTTTCTACGATTATGATTTGAGCTGTTAAACTACATAAACTTTCAATTTCTGTTTTGTTATAGTACAGTTTCAAACCAAAATGCTGATGATTTGAGACCATTTTCAGAATGCTGGGCCAAAAATGCCATTTTAGAAAAGTAAATGGCCATTGCAATTTTGACAACATTATGATGAGATACCCCCACAGAGTTGAGCATTTAAGAAATTCTATATAGCTCAATTTCCTATCCCAACATGCACTATGGCTCTCAGTCAGTGCATCAATGAATAAAGATTGCGTGTGTCTGCCATTACTGCAGCAGCCATGGCTCGTCTGCCAGAGTAATTCACTCGCCTCTCTCCATGAATGTGCTGTGCTGGCACATTGACTTGTCCAGATTTACCGTGCTCACTCAGAGGGAGAAAAAGAGGATATAGGGGAATAAGAGTGGGTATGTGTGGCAAATAAAGGTGATGGCACACGTTTTTGCAGAGATATGACAGAGATGTTGATTGTGTGTATGAGCCGGAGAAGGACAAAGCTAGTCTTGGGTGAAGGTAAAAGTATTGTGGATTTGATCATGAAAGACGACACTGTGGTTATTAGATTGATAGATTGGCTTCTCAGTAAAGAGTTGAATGTAACTGTAAAGATCTATTTGATTAATAACTAAATAACTATGTGTATTGCAAGTGGGAACGAGGGCTCAAAATGGTGCGACAAAGTGTGAAATTAAATCCTTAATGAGCCTTAAATGCATAAAGTCAGTTTAAAATCAGATAAATTTGTCTTTATCAGGTAAGAGGGTAACAGGGTGAAAGCATGTTGATAACAAGCAATCTGCTCTCAAGAAAGGCAGCAATATTTGAAGATGCATGAATATTTACTCTCTAAATTTGTTAATTGTCTGTTCTTTTTTCAGTGTCATTCATTGTCCCTCTTAAAGACACTGACACACAAACACATATCGGCTGATCTCTGAATGGCTCCTCCAGTGAAGCTGTCCACAATATTGCTGGCGTGCAGCCGACGATCAATGGCTTTTAATTAACGGGGTAAGATGGGCACAGTCGATAATAATGACAAGGGAGAGGGAGACAGAGTGATTGAGAGAAAGGGATGGGGCTGTTTAGGGAAAAATAAAACAAGATATAAAGATGCAGGTCTGTAAATGAATGTGGAAGGAATGCATAAAGATAAGTGAGAGAATTTTATGTGTTCTGTAGGTCAGGGCTTTTCAAACTTTTTAACTTTTTAGATGACTGTATCACCGTATCCCTTTTTGGATCTTATCTAAACAAACAAGAAAGGATAAAGAATAGAATATTTATGAAATAAAAACCAATGATGATCCTATGATTATATCAAATTAGGTAAAGTTTAATTAAAATTTATTTAGGTTTAAAATGATTAAAACTTTTATTTGTTTGTATTTTTTTAACATTTAATAATAGTAGTAAAAATAATAATGAAAACATTTTACATGTTGTTGTTATTATCATAATAATATTTATTAATAATAGTAATAATAATAATAATTTAAAATGTAAACATTTCAAATGTTATAGTAATAACAATAATAATAACATTACTTTAATATGTAAACCTCTTAAATGTTACAGTATTATTATGATTAAATTTAATATATAATTAATATTATATATATATATATATATATATATATATATATATACATATATATATATATATATATATATACATATATATATATATATACATATATATATATATATATATATATATATATATATATATATATATATACATATATATATATATATATATATATATATATATATATATATATATATATATATATAAAATCATATTTTAAAATGTTAAACATTTACATGTAAATACAATAGTAGTTTTAAAATGTAAACCATTTACTTATCAATAAGGTTTTTCATTTTTTTAATATTATTATTAAAAACCCCGTGGATAAGCATAAGCAAACACTGTAACATGTAAAAGCAACAGAATAAAGATGCAGTGAGAATGCTTTCAGGATTGATGACTGTCTCATGGGAGCATTTGTTAGCACTGATTTGGCTCACTAAAACACCTTCAGTCCAGCGGAGTGACCACAAGTGGCACTATGAGACCACTGCGCTCTCTCAAACACAGTATCCCTCCTTCAGACTCTAATCATTCAAGCATCAACCACTTACAGGCAAAGACACACGCGCACTCTTCAGACAGCTGAGATTTGAGGTAAAGCGGACCAACACTTCATCCAGTTTGACCTCTGCAGATCGTTGCAGTTTAGAGCTGTATTGATTCCCTCTAACCCCATGGACAGCTTCATCCTTCGATCCTGCAACGGCAATTTATTACATTCTCGATCCCTTTTAACTTTACAGTGCTTTTATGACGATGTAATTATGTATGTAAATAGGGGGCGGAGCGTGCTAAAGTATCTTAAGTACCTATGTTTATGTGTACACCAGGTTATAGTGTAAAATGTCATGTAATGCTGAAGATCAGCTATTTCAATCATTGTCATATGGACAATCAGTCAGAAATAAGTGAATCAGATGTTGATTCAGAAACCGCTCTGTTGGATTAAATTCAGTATGAGTCAGACTGATTCATTCAATCAAAGAACTGACTCAAAACTGAGTCAGGCTACACTGCTCATGCTGTGTGTTTTATTCAATAAAGAAATCCAACTCATGAATCATTTGATTATGAAGACTCAAAGTATATACTAAATTGGATGAAGAGCTTGACCATTAATACCATATAAGTATGCATGTATGTACTATAAATTAAATTCAGACAAACGACAGGAGAACTGCAAACTTACACTTCTGAGAAGAAAAGTTTCAATTACCTTGTTTTTATTCTGTGGCAGAAACATAAAAACTGATTTATTTATTTATTTATTTATTTATTTTTAATTGTCATTGACATTCTGTGTACATCCAGTTCAACTCAATGGAAAATGTTTCCTTGGCAACTAGCTGAAATAAAATAATATTTTCAATATATTGTTTTAGTTTAACATATATTTATTTCTAGTAATTATTTTTTATGGTTTTTATTTGTTTTAATTATTTAATTTCAATAACCCCATTCTGCATACTTGATAGTTTCTCTTCACCAGGAGAATATTTCCATAAAATAACTAAATTATTCTCACCCTAATGTCTTTCTAATATATTTAATGGTTGTCTCAGGCAACCAATTTCCTACACCAATGTGTTTGTTTAATGTCTCGTGTATAATTTTGCATTATTTTTTCTTCTCACATAATTTAATCTTAACACATTCACCTTAAAAAATTAGAATATCGTGAAAAAGTTCATTATTTTTTGTAACTTATTTCTAAAAGTGAAACTTTCATATATTCTAGATTCATTACATGTGAAGTAAAACATTTCAAAAGTTTTTTTGTTTTAAATTTGATGATTAGAGCTTACAGCTCATGAAAGTCAAAAATCCAGTATCTCAAAATATTAGAATATTTACATTTGAGTTTCATTAAATGACCATCCCTACAGTATAAATTCTGGGTATCTCTTGTTCTTTGAAACCCCAATAATGAGGAAGACTGTTGACTTGGCAATGGTCCTCAAGGCAATCATTGACACCCTCCATGAAGAGGATAAGTCACAGAAGGTCACTCCTGAAGGGCTGGCTGTTCACAGAGTGCTGTATCAAAGCATATTAAATGCAAAGTTGACTGGAAGGAAGAAATTGGGTAGGAAAAGGTGCACAAGCAACAGGGATGACCGCAAGCTTGAGAATAATGTCAAGCAAAGCTGATTCAAACACTTGGGAGAGCTTCACAAGGAGTGGACTGAAGCTGGAGTCAGTGCATCAAGAGTCACCACGCTCAGACTTCTTTAGGAAAAGGGCTACCAAGCCACTTCTGAAACAGAAACAATGTCAGAAGCATCTTACCTGGGCTAAGGAGAAAAAGAACTGGACTGTTGCTCAGTGGTCCAAAGTCCTCTTTTCGGATAAAAGTAAATTTTGTATTTCATTTGGAAATCAAGGTCTGGAGTCTGGAGGAAGACTGGAGAGGCACAGAATCTAAGCTGCTTGAAGTCCAGTGTGAAGTTTCTGAAGTCAGAGATGATTTGCTAGTGTTGGTCCATTGTGACGTCTGCTGGTGTTGGTCCATTGTGTTTTATCAAGTTCAAAGTCAATGCAGCCGACTACCAGGAGATTTTGGAGCACTTTATGCTTACATCTGCTGACAAGCTTTATGGAGATGCTGATTTCCTTTTCCAGGAGGACTTTAGCACCTGCCCACAGTGCCAAAACCACTTCCAAGTGGTTTGCTGACCATGATATTACTGTGCTTGACTGGCCAGCCAACATGCCTGACCTGACCTGAACCCCATATGGAATCTATGGGATATTTTCAAGAGAAAGATGAGAAACAGTGGATCCAACAATATAGACGAGCTGAAGGCTCAATAGTGCCTCAGCAGAGCCACAGGCTGATCGCTTCCATGCCACACCTCACTGATGCTGGAGTTTGTGCTAAAGGAGCCCCAATCAAGTACTGAGTGCATAAATCAACATACTTTAAAGAACCTGAACTTTTCTGTTTTGCAAATCCTTTTTTTGAGTGATCTTAGGAAATATTCTAATATTTTGAGATACATGATTTTTGACTTTCATGAGCTGTAAGATCTAATCATCAAAATTAAAAAAAAAAAAAAAAGCGTTTGAAATGTTTTATTTTACATGTAATGAATCTAGAATATTTGAAAGTAACACTTTTTGAAATAAATGTTTTCACTATATTCTAATTTTTTGAGATGCACCTGTATGTGTCCATTTATTGATTTATTTGGTACTCATATATGCCTCTGGATAACACAATCATTTTGCATTGGTCCTTGAGTTCGGTCAATTACACTTAACTTAGTCTAGATGAGGATTTAATATCCAGTTAACAGCACAAACATGTCATATCATGCACTAGTTGCAGCCTTGTCTTTTATCTGCTGAAAGCTGTTTTTTGTGTGATATACTGATTGGTCTACTGAAACATATCTACTTGCTAAACTCTCTGCTCATATTGCCATTCAGGCAGGCGTGTGCTTTAAAGGGTCATGAAATCCTCTGTTTCAGCACTGGTTAGTTCCAAAGTCCCTTTCAAGGAAAGTCCGTTCACTCGGCCGCCATATTTGCAACGCCTCCGGGCAGCTCAAACAAGACCACGTCCTATCTAAATGAATGGGGGAATCTTGAAATCTCAAAAACGGCTTGCTGAACTCGCGATTAAATTATATATTTCAAATCAGCAACAAAATCTGAAATGAACTGCCCCATGAATGTTGTTTCTTATGCTCAAATAGCGTTTAAAAAGCTTATTTTTCAGATTAGAACAGCCAATGCGCATGCATAGCTCCAACGCGCTTATGACTGCGCATGCGCATCAACTGCTCCAGCCTCAGGTTTCTATGGGAACCGGAGCTTCTAACGGCCGCTGCAGTGACGCAATGACTTTACCAAATCAACGATTGGCTCTTTCATTTTTAAAGGCGGTACCATAGACATGTATAAATATTTATGGGCGGGACTATCTCGCCATATTGCGCGTTGCACTTTCTCCCATTCATAAGTATAGGAGTGAACTGTCTTTGTATTTCTATAGTCTTTGTTAGTTCTCACCACAGTTTTAAAAGCTAAAAAAGTGGGCGTGGTGCGCTGCTGTTCAGACAGTTTAATTTCGCTCCCATCGAGTTAAAAACAATTAAATGCACAGCCATTTGCACTCTGCATCGAAAACATATATATGAACGCGCTGTTGCACCTCTGATAACTCTTTAAGGCTTATTCTGCAGCGTTTATATAAGCCTTTTGACGGGTTGTGTCACGGAGCTGTAAAAACGGTTACACTCACTAAGTGAATGAATCGCATTTACAAAGCAAAAATACATGGAGGGCGGACGGGGCCCTCCATATTATGGAAGGCCGTTGGGGCCAAAACGTGTGGTACTAACTAACGTGTTAACACGTAAGCTATGCATTAACGCGTAAGTACATGTTAACGTATTAGTACCACACGTTTTGGCCCCAACAGCCTTCCATAAAAACAAACACTCTCCTCCGATCCATGAACGTTTCTCTCAGTTAATGTACGCGATGTCATCTCACAGTCTGAAGCCTGTCATAGCAAATCAACACATGCTGTTGTGAATAATTAAGCGAAGCGTCTTCTTATAGGATAAGAACATGCAGTCTCATGAATAATTTAATAGACACTGAAGCGTCATCCTTTGCCACTTAACAAATTGTGACTTCAACACGATGTAGATTTTAAACCCGGAAGAAAATTATCGGATGCTAACATTGTCTTCTATGACGTGCAACACAAACACCTCTGCTAAAATCTCAGAAAAAGTAGTCTGGGGTTTCATGACCCTTTAAGTGTGG
The DNA here is from genome assembly GCA_039654775.1 of Spinibarbus caldwelli. Lineage (NCBI taxonomy): Eukaryota > Metazoa > Chordata > Actinopteri > Cypriniformes > Cyprinidae > Spinibarbus > Spinibarbus caldwelli. The sequence goes on along the minus strand of CM077244.1, from coordinate 9,229,631 downwards.
CTAATTCTCTTGTTAAATCCCTGGAGTCCTTGTGATGATAAATAAATGAAATTTCATTCAAATATTTAGTTGGCTTGAGGCAAATTATTTCCCAAGTGGTTGCGCATGAGAGACAAGGGTACAAGTTGGTATTTAATTCCAGAGGCAATTCTACAGCAGGATCACAGCAATGAGATTTATTCTTATATGAATAGCGGATGATTTCTTTATGAAATTCTGTTTTCTTTTATTGTTTCATTGTTTATTTGAAATAATTCTCAAAGGTGCTATGTTGTTTTGAAACATAGCCTACATAACTACTTTTTCAGGTCATTTGACTTTAACAAACATATTTTGCATTAACAGATATGGCATACCTTAAGGTGCAGTGTAAACAGCAATCAAAAGTAAGTAACAGATGTAACAGATTTGCGCGCCATTATCAGAACCAAACTACAAACTAATGTTTCTAAACCGAATTCCCAATATGCTTCTTATTTTCTATTGGTCGAGCCGACGAGTAGTCCCGCCCCACATTAACGCTATTGGCAGAAAACAGCCTCCATCTTTTCTGATTGGTTAATAGGATCGTGGTCAGATTGTTTACAAAACACACAACGTTAATAAATGAGATAATTTTACATGATCACATATAAATGCCTAATTACATACCTACCTTGAAAAACAACGCAATCTTTACCCAGGAGCAGACTAATTTATGTAATAACGATCGTTAAAAATTAATGCCACTTCTATCACTAATTAAAAAGCCGTTCTATCAAAGTTGTCAGTGCTATCACAGTTGGCACACACTGCTTAGTTCTGTTGCAACTTTATCAAGTGTAAGTTTCAATAGAGGTTATACTTTACTGTTTCATAAATGTACTTCACCAAAGTGCATGCAATCTGGCTCGCACTCATAAATGTCCATATATTAATGTAAATGCCTTAATGTAATTGGTTACTAACAGGCTAGGGGGCACTAGAAATGTCACCTGAGAGTGAAATCAGTTATCTTTCAAAAAAGGCTTGCAGAGAAATCAAACAATGAATAACAAATGAACTTCTTTTTTTTGTTTATTTTTTTAATAGTTTTATTTTATTTAATTTTATTTAAAATAGTATGTTACAATGTTTCAACCTACATGATGTTTCTTCAAAGTTTCATGTTTTATAACTCTGGTTAGTTTAACCTTTACACATTTCAGATATAAAACTACTGTATCCCGATATTATTGTTAATTTATGCCATTATCTAGGCTACATGAAATAATGCACACCTGTTTATCTCCTTCACGTATGCATTATATCTTTTTCCATACAAAGCCCCTTCCTAAACCCACCACAGCAAAGGCCTCGTTTCAATCCTCTTGATTCAGCAGAAAAATAAATTAATGTTTTCAGTCAGAAAAGCTACAAAGACTCTGTCAGTACTACACATAAGCAGTAAAATGTACAGATGAAGCGCAGAACAAAGACATATAGCCGTTAAACTTGTCAGTAATTGTGCCGACACTCCAATTTTGGGGAAAACACTCAAACATTAATAATACTTTCAAGGTGGGCCTAAAGTTAAGAAAACACTCAGTGGGAGGTTAAAAGCTGGTTAGTGTCTTAAGTTTTAAACTGAAGCATTATGATGATTTTAAATGGTTGTAGTTCAAGTTAATGTAAAAAAAAAAAAAAAAAAAAAAAAAAGCTAATAATCATCCATGTTATAAATACATTCTGGTACATTCATATTCTTTTTTTCCCCCTGGCACATTGACACAAAATAAGAAACACTGACCAAACAATTTATATTTTATAGCGCTGGTGAACATTATGAGGTGGAACACTTTTGACATTTCTGAACAATACAAAAAATGTCACACCTGCACTCTTGACGAGAAGACAAATTACACAAGCATAACACACAGGTCTTAGATTTTTTTCTTCATTCACATTGATAAACTGGCTGAACTAATCAAATACAGAAATAATCAGGACTGAAGACACAAATGAAATTTTTGTAAATATGCCTAGACCACAGATGCTACTGTGCTGCTATAATAGGAGCCTTTACTCTAACCAGAGTGCAATCTGATGTAGAACACACACACACACACACACACACACACACACAACAAACTCACTTATTGATCAGGGTATCGTAGCCAAGGTGGCTTAAGCATTTGGATGAGGATAAGCGGATTTATCATTGTATTGTGCTGGAATGCAAAGCTTTTGACTTGCATTAGACATGCATGTCTGTTAAAGGAACAGTTCACCCCAAAATGAACATTTACTGAATATGAGTTTGGGAGAAACTAAGCCTTGCATCACTTGGATCCTCTGCAATGAATGGGTGCCATCAGAATGAGAGACCAAACAGCTGATAAAAACATCATAATAATCCACACGACTCCAGTCCATCAATTTACATCTTGTGAAGTGAAAAGCGAAGAAGAAACGAACTGAGAGTGAGTAAATTTTCATTTTCGGGTGAGCTATTCCTTTAAGGAAATGGTCAAATTGTGCCTGTTCCTGTGACAAGGGGGGCCCACTAAGGTCCTTTATGGTATATCTTTTTGACTACACTATATTTTAAGCTCTGGTTCTCTACTTACGCGTTAAAGAAAGAGAGAGAAACAGAAAAATAGCAAACATAGACCACTTTGAAAAACAAAATGGCTGTTATTTTAGCATTCAGGGGAGAATTTGTAAATTTATTTGAAAGCAGCTGCTTGGTGCCTCAGTTCTTTTCCCTCAAACCATATAAGAAAAGGAACACCGTGAAAACTATTCTGACATTCTCAATCTATCCCTTGTTTTTCCACTTCAGATCCTGTCAGCAGGTACGTGGTGTGTGGTGCTTTTGTCTCTCTATGACTGAGCAAGGGAAGCCTGTGCAGTCTTAAACAATAAATAGCACTAAAACCAACTCAGATGAAGACTCCATGATGTTTCCTCTGAGACCAACAAATAAACTGAACTGTATCCTGAGCGCAGCTGCTTGTGTGTTTGATGCTGGGGCCCCCTACAGGTCGCTTATGCAAACTACACCTGTCCATAAACACTCCTGTCCTGTCACTCCACACACACACACCTCTCACTGCTCCCACAAACCTCTCCTTGTTAACTCCTCGTTTAATGGGAAATAAGATGAAAATGAACTCATTTTAGTCAGCAATACTGGGAAAATCAAGCTATAATGCCATCACAATATCATTTTAGAAAGATCCCGTATTACGGTGACCTTGCTACACAAATTAATTTTTGTTAAGGCATGACTTCCCCCTCCCATATATATTGTTTTTTTTTTTTTAACAGTTGCGATAGCGGCTGCTGTTCAAATCACAAAGTGGTCATTCGTTACTTCGCTGCCGTGATAACAGTGCTCTAAAGTAGACTTACAGAAGAGCATGTCTCTTAAACCGACGGCATGGAAGATCTTTAGGTCTCATCCTATGTGGTATTTTACATGTACTTATGCGAGTTCAAAGTATCTAATGATGAAATGACAGCAGAACCCATTGGCGCGAAACATCCCCGCAGTGATAGTTATGCGTCTGCTTTGCCACGGTGATGGCATTTTGCATTGCCGTTGTTGTCATATGGAACGCTCTGCATCTGAAAGGCACACTTTTGTCTCCGTGGGAAACGTGGTTGGTATGGCGTCGCTAGGGTGTTGCTGTGGTAAGATGGTCATTATGGTCTGCTCTAGTGTGATGATCCAGCACAATTCCACAGGGGCTCTAGAGAGGAGTTTTAGGAAGTGGCAATCTCGCCCCCTAGGTGGCGCCATCCCTTCTGCTGCTCCAGCGGTGAGAGGTAATCTGCAATACAGAATCATTTCATTAGCTTTACTGAAGAATTAAAAGAATTTTTATCAATTCTGCTTTCTGTTTTATAGGTCCACCAAGTTTAAAATCACATTAAAAAGACATCCGTCATTTTCAGTGGCCTCAGTGGATTGACATGTTGGTGAATACTACTCACTTTATCTCCGTATAGTATAAGGGAATGTTGTATCACCCATCAAAACAAATGCAAAATATTATACTGTATATAAATATGTTTAAAAATAAATACACAAAATATAAAACAAATAATAAAATATGTATGATAATTTTTAATATTAAAAAATAATGGTACAATATGGCGCCGCAGACGGCAGCCTCAGTGTCTTGCTCTCCAGTTTTTGTACTGTTTTTGTTCTTTTTCCTGTCTTTTGTTTGTCTAACACGATCAGTTTAGGGGTGAACTGCTAAACATTCGGCAGAAGACACCACATGGTCTTCTACCGGATTTCGGACGTTTTGCTGAACGTTGTAGTCGGGGGAGCAGCGGCGCTGATCAACCGCTTCAGGACGCGCAGATGGGGGAAGCGAGCCGGCGCGTTCGTGAAGCTCAGACAGCGCAGATTCAGAACGGCGCTGCCTAGCATCCATCTCGCGAATCTCCACTCTCTACCCAACAAAACAGACAAACTCCTTCTGCTCTCCCAGATAAATAAGGATTTTTCACATTCTGCTGCTCTGTGTTTCACGGAAACCTGGCTGAATGACGCCATACCGGACAGCGCGTTAAGTCTGCTGGGCTTTCAGCTGTTCAGAGCGGATCACGACGCAGAATCAATAGGGAAATCGTGCGGCGGCGGGACATGTTTCTATATCAACAAAAGGTGGTGTACAGACATTACAGTGTTAAAGAAGATGTGCTGTCCAGATCTAGAAGCGCTTTTCATCAACTGCAAGCCTTTCTATTCGCCGCGGAAGTTTTGCTCGTTCATTCTCTTAAGTGTTTACATTCATCCACAAGCGCACGTGAGCTCAGCTTTACAGAAACTCGCTGATCAAATCAAATCACAGAGACAGAACAACAACACCCGGACTCTGTTATTATCATTCTCGGGGACTTTAATAAAGCAAATCTCTCCCATGAACTGCCAAAATACAGGCAGCATGTTACATGTCCCACCAGAGACAGTAATATATTGGATCACTGTTACACAGCAATAAAGAATGCATATCACTCCGTCCCATAGGCAGCTTTGGGGCTCTCTGATCACTGTCTGGTTCATCTTATACCAACTTACAGGCAAAAACTTAAATCTGCTAAACCTGCAGTAAAGACTGTAAAGAGATGGACCAACGAAACAGAGCGGGCATTACAAGCCTGTTTCAACCTCACTGATTGGAGTGTTTTTGAAGCTGCTGCCACCGATCTGCATGAACTCACAGAGACTGTAACTTCATCAGTTTCTGTGAGGACATATGCATCCCTACCAGGACTCACTTAACATTCAACAATGACAAGCCATGGTTCACAGGAAAACTCGGACATCTTCGTCAGGCCAAAGAGGACGCCTATAGGAAGGGGGACAGAGTCTTGTACAATCAGGCCAGGAACACACCGAATAAGGAGATTAGAGCTGCTAAGAGGAGTTATGCTAAAAAGTTGGAAGATCAGTTCACTTCCAATGACCCAGCTTCAGTGTGGAAAGGTCTGAAAGCCATCACCAACTACAAGATACCATCCCCCAGCACTGAGGCCAATCAACAACTTGCTGAAGACCTGAACAAGTTTTACTGTAGATTTGAAACTCCCAGTCTAACACCCTACACCCGCTCCGAACATCTCTCCACACAACCATTAACACCTCCAGCAACCCCCCTCTCCCCTACTCCTGCACTTCAGTTCAGTGAAAATGATGTGCGCCAGGTCTTCAGAAAGAACAAGAGAAGAAAGGCACCAGGCCCAGACGGTGTCACACCAGCCTGTCTGAAAACCTGTGCTGACCAGCTGGCCCCCATCTTCACACAGATCTTCAACAAATCACTGGAGCTGTGTGAAGTCCCTACCTGCTTCAAACGCTCCACCATCATCCCCGTCCCAAAGAAACCCAAGATAACAGGACTTAATGACTACAGACCTGTTGCTTTAACATCTGTGGTCATGAAGTCTTTTGAGAGGGTGGTGTTGGCTTATATGAAGGACATCACTGGACCCTTACTGGACTCCCTGCAGTTTGCTTACCGAGCAAACAGGTCCGTGGATGATGCAGTCCACATGGGACTGCACTTCATCCTTCAACATCTGGACAGACAAGGGACTTATGTGAGGATCCTCTTTGTGGACTTTAGCTCCGCTTTCAACACCATCATCCCAACACTCCAGACCAAACTAACCCAGCTCTCTGTCCCTAGCTCTATCTGTCAGTGGATCACCAGCTTTCTGACAGATAGGCAACAGCTAGGGAGAATTGGTAAATTCACATCGAACTCCTGCACCATCAACACTGGCGCCCCTCAGGGCTGTGTTCTCTCCCCGCTACTCTTCTCCCTGTACACCAACGACTGCACCTCTAAAGACCCCTCTGTCAA